>CANTUR010001760.1:0-37807 GCA_947683625.1 Mallotus nudiflorus | reverse complement strand
TGGGATGATCATTTGTCGCTTGTTGAGTTTGCATATAATAACAGCTACCATAGCAGTATTGGCATGGCACCATATGAGGCGTTGTATGGAAGGAAGTGTAGATCCCCGTTGAGTTGGGATGAGATTGGTGAGAGAGCTTTGACTGGACCAGAGATGATTCAAGATGCTGCAGAGAAAGTCACCGTGATCAAGCGCAGGTTAGAGACCGCAGTTAGCAGACAGAAGAGTTATGCGGATCCTAGGCGCAGAGATGTGGAGTTTCAGGTTGGAGATTTCGTTTTTCTGAAAGTATCTCCGATGAAGGGTGTGATGAGATTTGGCAGGAAGGGTAAGTTAGCACCGAGATATATTGGACCGTTTGAGATTCTGGAGAGAGTTGGCACTGTTGCATATCGGTTGGATTTGCCTCCGAGTATGTCACAAGTGCATCCAGTATTTCATATCTCGATGTTGAGGAAGTATATCTCAGATCCTTCACACGTGTTGCAGCCTGACAGTGTGAAAGTGAGTGAAGATTTGACGTTTGTAGAAGAACCTGTGGCGATCGTTGATTATCAAGTTCGACAGTTGCGATCGAAGCAGATTCCGATGGTCAAGGTTTTGTGGCGTAGCGACAGAGTTGAAGAGCATACGTGGGAGACTGAAGCTGAGATGCGAGCTTCTTACCCGTATCTCTTTCCTTCCTGATTCTGTAATCTTGTTTTTAGAATTCGGGGACGAATTCTTGTAAGGGGGGAAGACTGTAATATCCCGTGTTTTTTTAAAATATTTTTACACTGTACCGGGATATGCAAGTGTCAATAATTTGACTGTATATATGATATTTTTATGAGTTGATATGTATTTTAAACCTATTTTAATTACTGTCTATTATTTTCAGTATTTTACGTAAAATTTTCCCGGGACTTTCATTTTCGGGGAAATTTTCACGTAAAACAATGTATTATTAATTATTTTAAATGTATTTACGGGTTTGCATGAACTCATACATATTTTAAATTATTAAATAAAGCCTGTGTGTGTATATTTATTTAATTAGGGTTTATTATTACCCTAATATTTTATTATTTATTTATTATTATTTGATTATTTTATTTATTATTAAATTATTAAAATTTATTATTTTATTATTAATTATTTATTAATATTTAATTATTTTATTTTATTTTATTTTTTCTTTTTTTTTTCTTTCCTTTTTCTTTCTTTTTCTTTTTCTTTCTCTTTCTTTTTTCTTTCTCTTTCTTTTTCTTCTTCTTCTTCTTCTCCCGCGGGCGCCGACCACCACTTTCCTCACCGTCGTTTCTCCCTCCTCCGGCCACCGTTTTCGACACCGCCGGTCTCTATCTTCTCCTTGAGCTCCGGTGAGTGTTATTCTAGCTTTGGTTTGAGCTAAAATGGTCTAGAATTGCTTAGGTTTTGATTTGAAGTTTTCGGCCTCTTTTGGTTTTTGATTTTTTTTGAGCTTCTATTTGGATGATTCATGGAAACTTCCTTCACAAATGTTGTTCCTGGTAGTTTAATTTTCATGTATGAATTTTTGTAGAATTTTTGGAGGTTGTTTGGATTTTTGGGTATTTTTGAATATTTTAATATTATTTTCGAATTTTCGGAAATTAATTATTTAAATTATGAAATTGGAGTTTATGGTTGAATTAGGTGTTGAAATGAATTATAGAAATTTATTTGGAATTTTTATGAATTTCTAAGTATTTATTTTTAATTATTGAAGTTTATGTGATTTTGTAAAATTAAGTTAATTGTGTTGTTATTTGAATTTAATTGGTTAATTGGGTTTAATTATTGATATTATTGATAAATATGTTGAGAAAATTAATTTTGGATAATTGTATGATTTTTGGTGAATTTTTGAAGTAATTTAGGTATATATATATATATAGGGGTATTTTTGGTAATTTTACCCTAAATTGTCTAAAAATGTAATTTAATTGGTTTTAATATTTATTTAAGGTATAAAAATGATTTCTACAAAATATTTAGTATTTTTAACTAATTAAAACTATTTTTCGGGAATTATTTTCAATTATATATATAATATACGGTTTTTCTAATAAAATGAATTTTAATCGATTTTTACAGTGTTTCAAGATTTATTTTGTAATTTCTACGTATGAAATGTATTTTTGTGATTAAGGATATTTTTGTTGTATTTGAATATATATTCTGTGTTTGTGGACCCCGGTCGACAGATTGTAGTCTGGAGTCAGACCGAGGGGTTGTGATTGATTGTGGTGTTTATTTTTGAAGTGTATTTTCTTGCAGGGTCGGCTCTACTCTTTGAGTAGAGAGATGTCCGTTTTACAGGGGAGGTTCTGCCGGATTTCCGGTAGAATTCTCGTAAAACGTGATATCCAGTCGAACCCTAATTCTGTTTCCGTATTTTAATACTCTAGATTGAATTCTAGGATTTCTATTAGGGTTTACTCTGATATCTGTTAATTATTTCTTGTTTAGTTGCGCCGAGACCGAGGGTTAGTGGACCAGGCCCGTCGGACCCGTCTCGTGGAGCGCATTAGGTGAGTTACTATATTATATATATATATGCTTAGGATGCATGATTTAGAAAATGCATGTTTATTTTGACTAAATATGCATAAATAACATGATTTATATTCAAGTATATTTTTGGTATATAATAAATTATATACATGTTTTATTAATAAAATATATTTAAAATGTTTTTAAATATATTTTTAGTTTAATTCATGATTTGATTGAATTTATTTGACGTATATATACTCAAAATATACCTGGTTTATGTTTGGTATATTTTCGGTATATATATGGTTTATATTGTTGATTTATTTAAATTCATGCATCATGTATTTGTGAATGAATGTTTTATTATTTATTACTGAAGGATATCAATAGAACGTGCTACCTAGTGGGCAGCACTAGGACCGAGTACGTACCGGTACGCCTATAGTTTTAGGCTTTATTACTAACTTATTTGTGGATATCAATTTGATTATGATTATTGATATATGTGAGATGTGGTTTGGGGTGTGATTGCTGGAGCTCGGTTGACCAAGTGTCTCGGGGCCAATCACACTGGCAGTCAGACTGCTGGAGCTCGGTTGACTTAGTGTCTCGGGGCCAGTCTACTGTCTAAATGGATTAAGTGGATATATTTGGAACAAGTGAGCCTGTATGGCCAGAGTGTTGTTTAGCACTATTTTCGAGGTTGCGATGTTCTAGGGTTCTATGTGATCCTTCATAAACTGTGTTTTAAATAAAAACTTATAAAAAGGATTTTACTGCATCTGTGTGAATTTGCCTGTATATATATACATATTAGATGTGTATCATTGACTGTATGCATTGTCATTTAGTATGTATGTATATATATTATAGTAATTCACTCAGTGAGGTCTGACTCCCCTCCGTTGACTATTTTTCAGGAGAGTCAACTTCCTCAGACCTCAGTAGCAGGTCGATACGCCGGATTTCTTCCGCCCCGGCTTCTTTATGTAAATTGTCTACTTGAGTCTTATTTATTTTATCTAGACACTGCAGTAGTTGTAAATTAAAGTATTGGATTTTATGTACTTTATTTTAAAGAGATGTATTATGTTAAAAACTGGATTTGTATAAAGATTATACATTTATGAGATTATATATGCGATGTGATGAGTTTTGAATTATATCCAGTTGTTATGGATGATATTGTAATATTTATGATTTTATTTTCCGCTGCATATTATATTTTTATTGTTGTTATTGCATATTTATTTTATTTTTAGGCTTGCTACGGGTTCGGATTCGAAAGAATTCCCGTTCCCTAGCGCCGGTCATGGCCCCTGTTTTGGGTCGTGACATAATTAAAAGGAATTTTTTAAAAGCCAAATTCTAAATTTTCTTGAAAGAAACTAAATGACAAACCAAAATTTCAATATTTTGGTTCGAGTAAATTTAGCTATATGATTAAGTAAGTTGGCATTAAAATACATAATTTTGGCCAAATAAGTAAGTGTAAGTGCATAAAATGTTAAGACCATCTAACAAAGTCCAAACTAATTTTGGAGTAAATCCAATTAAAATTTGGAAATTTAATTTTTTCCGGCTCAAATATTAACTTCAAGCACATTTTTTTCCCGTGATTAAGGTACAACATTCCAATATATAAAATTGGCAAATCACAAGGCAAAGAAAAGCCGATAAATTGAATGCAAATTTTTGGCTTAAAGAGCAAATTATCTAAATGTCAATTTAAAAATTCTTGGAACAATGTAACTAATAGAACACCAAAAATTAATTTTTGGTTAAAGTTTGGTCATCAAATTCACAAACAAAATTACATTTCCTCAAAGAGTGACCATTACTTCAAGTTCACCAACAAAATTTTTAAATAACTAGAATTTATGTGTGACCCAAATTATAGCTTGACCCGAAATATTTTTGGAGCTCGGCCCGAAAAGGATTTTTTCTAAGATATGTGGTGGAGATGGCCCGAAGTCCCAACACTGCTCTTATTGGGGGGGCGATATCGTGATTGTACTGCGTAAGCTGCAAAACAATGCAAAAATTTTTTACTAAGGGGCAAGGCCAAAATAAACGCTTAATGTTTTGGCCAAATATCAAGATTACAAGGAAGCAATATTCATCCAAAGGTGGCTAAATGCATCAATTTGGCCAATTATATATCATTAACACAGTGCAAATTAGACCAACATCACAAGCATCCAAAATTAGTGCCAAAATTACCAATTAATTTGGCTAAACAAATGATCAAAGAAGATAAATAGCTTCAAGTTTCATCTAATTCATCAAAGCCAAATCCAAGATAGCTGATTTATAATTTACAAGTTATTTTTTAGGTAAAGTTGGACTAATGCAATTTGCGAAGCCAAAATTAAATTTTAAATTTGGCTAATTTTCAAAGAATGTCATAAGAAATCAATTCTCATCTAAGAAAAATAAAGGCATGGTCAAAATCCTTTAAACAAAATCCACTAAGAATAAATTCTCATACAAGAGCAACATTTCAATGTTTGATTAAAATTAAAGATTGATTTAAGGAAATTGAAATACCTTGCTTGATCTTTTTCCTTGAATAAGTCTTTAATTGAAATTGGTGTGGATTTTCTAGAGGGATGGCATTGAAAAATCAACAAATTGGTGTCAGGTTATTGGAAAAGAGTTGGGGCTGGTGAAATTGAAGAAGGCAGCGCTCTCCTACCATCTATCGGAGCTGTTCACATGAAGGACAGTAGCGTTAATGGCCTGGTGCATGACATCCCTACTAGTTAGGATAATAATGTGTTGCTGCTATAATGTTGGCACCGGCGTGCGGACAGTAACCCATGGCTACTTAGAGATGGGTGGTTGGGTGCTGTCCGACGGGGGTGGTGAGCGAATTACATCTAGAGTAACGGTATGTGGTAGTCCGATGAAGATTAAAGCAGCTAGGTGACTAGAGAGAGCAGTGGTAAAAAAAAATTTTTGAGGAAGAAATTTTGCCATAGGAAAACTATAAGACATAGCCTTAATATTCTTGTCTCTATGCATTTGATAATGACGTGACCATTTCCCTTTCATCAATAAAAAAAATAATTAATGGGCCAAGTCTTCTACTAATGAAGGCTTGAACGTTAATTAATATCTATTTGGACATGGCATGTGTTACCTTTCAAGGAATATATATATATATGGTCATGGATTTTATTTTACATGTAAATTAACATTGGATTACCGAAGCTCATTACATGTATTGTTTGTGCCATAATTGAAATTTTTGGCTAAAATATATTAAGACCAATGGTCCATTTGATTTAATTAAATTTTGAAGCTCAAAAATAAGATCCAGTCCAATGCAATATAATAAGTAAGACACAGGAAGATTCTGGAGACCAATTTTACAAAGCAACTTAGTGCCAAAGCAAGAATATTCTAGAGAAGCGACTGTTCATTGCTTGCTTGGGGAAAAAGACCGTATGCAGTTACAAGAATTTATGCATGAATTTAATCTCCAAAACTGAAGACTCTTGAGCTGCAACAATTATTTGGGGAAATGAATTTCGTAGTATATAAAGGCAAAGAATGATTGATGATTATCAACACACAATTAATCATCAACACATCTACAATCAACAATTATCATTAGCCAATCATTATTAGCTACTATCATTTTCCTTAGTTTATAGGACTGTCTTCCTTTTACTCTACTCTTATTTTGTACTAAACTTCAAAAATCAAAACAAATTCTCTTTTAATTTTTCAATAATTGCTCTTATCATTATTAATTTAAATCTTGTTGAAATCCAAGCAAATTGTGGTAAAGGAGTTTGGGAATTCACATCAGTCTGAAAAGAAGTCAGGTTTTATTTTAAGGAATTTCTCCTCTAGCACGCTCTCAAAAAATCCAACAATATTTTGGCATGCACTCAAAACCCAAAAATTGGAGAAACAGGTGCAAAAGCTCTAGTTATGTTGGCTTTGCTGCCTAATAGTGGTCCTTCAGGCCTATAATTCAATTAGAAGCTTCTAATATTGGCCATAAAGATACCAAGCTTTTTCAACTGTATAACAGTGACAAGTACCAAACCTTTTATTAATTATGAGTTATGGCATATATTTTTCAACTGAATAACACTAACAAATACCAAACCTCTCATTAATTTTTTTGAAGAGGGGGATTCAAATCACTCCCCCTTGGTACCTATCCTATGCATAGTTAGGCATTATGTCAACCTATCCTAGGTGGGTAGGTAACCTTTCATTAATTATAACATCTATTATATATATAATTAACATTTGAGATCTAAATGTAGAGCAAGATTCAGTGTTATCATCTTCCAATCACCATTAACTTTGAAGATTTTGAGTTTGTTTCATAAATGGAAGGCACTACTACCTACTCAATAGGGAAAAGGTATGTTCATCTCATGCTTCTTCCTCCACTACCATTAAACAACCATGTAATCGTAATTGCATGTGAACAAATTTTTTTCTAGATTGCTAATATTAAATAAATTATTAAACATATACTTTGATACTACTACTATTATTATCATTATTAAATTAAATAAAAGTTTAAAAATAATAAAAGTATTATTTATTTATATAACAATTTGATATTAACTTAATATAGTTATAATTCATTGCAATTTTAATAAATCTTTTATTTAAATAATTATAGAAAAAATTACAAATTTGGTGTTTGAACTTTTGTGATTTTTCTATTTGAGTGTCTGAACTATTTTTTTTTTCTATTTAAGTGTCTAAGCTTTGAAAAAATATATCAATCAGATGTATCTGACCTATTTTAAACTGACTGTGTGCTTAGTCTGTGATATCTCGTGTTTTTAAATATTTTTTATACTGCATTAGGATATGCAGTGTTAATAATTTTTGTATATATTATGAAATTTTTATGAGTTTGCTATTTAATTAAAGCTAATTTTAATTGTTTATTATTATTTAAGTGTTTTACGTAAATTTTCCGGGACTTGCATTTTCAGGGAAATTGATACGTAAACTATTTATATTTAATTATTTTAAATGAATTTTCATAATTGCATGAACTCATACATATTTTTAAAATACTAAATAGAGCTTATGTGCATATATATTTATTTAATTAGGGTTTAATTTATTACCCTAATATTTTATTATTTATTTATTTGGTTTATTGTTAGTTAATTATTTTTATGTAGTATATAAATTATTAAAATATTAAATGTGTGGTGTGTGATTTTCTCAAGTATTTTATTAATATACTATATTAAAATATATTTTTTTTTCTTTTTTTTCTTTTTCTTTTTCTTTTTCTTTTTCTTTTTCTTTCTTTTCTTTTTCTTTTCCTTTCTTTTTCTTTTCTTCCTTCTTCCTTTTCCGTCGGACCCAACCTCCCTCACCGCTGCTACTCCCGATCACCTACCGTCACTGCGCCTCCCACCGTGCCACCTCCACTTCCAGCTTGCTCCGCCGCCCCTACTCTTCTTCTCCGGCAACGAGCAGCTCCGTTTCTGCCATTGTTGGTCGAAATCCAAGCTTCAACGTTTCTTCCTCCTCCGGCCACCAAACTTTGCATTTCCGGTGTCTCTGGACTCCCCAAGCAATGATAATCTTGATTCTAGCTTTGGTTTGAGCTCAAATTCCCTTGAATTCCTTGTTTTTCAATTTTTTTCATTTTGGCCGAATTAGGTTTTTGATTTTTTTTGAATTTTTCTTGTTTATTCATGAAAATTCCCTTAACAAATGTTGATCCTAGTAGCTTAATCTACATGTGTGAATTTTGGTAGAATTTTTGGAGATTATTTTGATTTTTGGGTATTTTTGAATATTTTAATATTATTTTCTAATTTTCGAAAATTAATTAATTAAATTATGAAATTGTGTTTTATGATAAATATAGGTGTTGAAATGAATTATAGAAATTTATTTGGAATTTTTATGAATTTCTATGTATTTATTTTGAATTTAATTAGTTTATGGAATTTTTGAAAAATAGGGTTAATTGTGTTTTTAATTGAAATTAATTGGTTAATTGAGTTTAATTATTGATAAATATGTTGAGAAAATTAATTTTGGATAATTATATAATTTTTGGTGAATTTTTGAAGTAATTTTAGTATATTTATATATATAGGGGTATTTTGGTAATTTTACACGAAATTGACTAAAAATATAATTAAATTGGTTTTAATAGTTATTTAAGGTATAAAAATTATTTCTACAAATTATTTGGTATTTTTAACTAATTAAAACTAATTTTCGTAAATTATTTTCAATTATATATATAATATACGATTTTACTAATAAAATGAGGTTTTATCGGTTTTTACTGTGTTTTAAGGCTAATTATGAATTTCTATTTATAAAATGAATTTCTATGTTATAAGGGTATTTTTGGTAATTCTGAAATTGTTCCCTGAATTGTGGACCCCGGTCGGTAGACTGTAGTTTGGAGTCCGACCGAGGGGTTGTGGATGAGTTGTTATGCCTGTTTTTCGAAGTGTGTTTCTTTACAGGGTTGGCTCTACTCTTTGAGTAGAGAGATGTCCGTTTTATAGGGGAGGTTCTGCCGAATTTTGGTAGAATTCTCGTAAAACGTGATGTCCGATCGAACCATAATTCTGATTATATGTCTAATATTCTAGATCGAATTTCTAGAATTTTCTGTTAGGTTTATCCTGATGTCTATTATTTTTGTTTGTTTAGTTGCGCCAAGACCGAGGCCTAGTGGACCAGGCCCGTCAAACCCATCTCGAGGAGCGCACTAAGTGTGAGTTACTATTTTATATATATGTGTTTAGGGTGCATGATTTAGAAATGTATGTTTTATTTTTATTAAATATGCATAAATAATTTGATTAGTATTTAAGTTTATTTTTAGTTTACTTTTGGTATATATTAAATTATATGCATGTTTTATTAATAAATTATATTTAAAATGTTTTTAAATATATTTCTAGCTTAATTTGTAATTTGATTGGATTTATTTGACGTATATATACTCGAAATATACCTGATTTACTTTTGGTATATTTCCAGTATATATATGGTTTATACTGTTATTTTATTTAAATTCATACATCATTTATTTGTGAATGAATGTTTTATATTTATTAATGAAGGATATCAATAGAACGTGCTACCTAGTGGGCAGCACTAGGACCGAATACGTACCGGTACGCTTATAGCATTTATGCTATATTACTAACTATTGGTGGATATTGATTGAATTTGATTAATTGATGTGTGAGAAAGGATTCGGGAGTGTGATTGCTGGAGCTCGGTTGACCAAGTGTCTCGGGGCCAATCACACTGACAGTTAGACTGCTGGAGCTCGGTTGACTTAGTGTCTCGGGGCCAGTCTACTGTCTAAATGGATTAAGTGAATATATTTGGAATAAGTGAGCCTGTATGGCTAGAGTGTTGTCTATTACTATTTGAGGTTGCGATATCATAGGGTTCTATTTTGTCACGACCCAAAACAGGGGCCATGACCGGCGCTAGGGAACGGGAATTCTTTCGAATCCGGAACCCGTAGCAAGCCTAAAAATAAAATCAAACATACAATAGTAATAACAATATATAATGCAACGGAAATACAAATCATAAATATAATAATAACATTTCCACCAACTGGATTTAAATCAAATCCTCATCTCATATATATATATAAAATCTTTTAATACAATTCCAGTTCAAATATAATACAACATCTCTTTAATAATTTAATGACTATTGCAGTGTCTAGATAAAATAAAACTCAAGACTCAGGGAAGCAGTTTACACAAAGAAGCCGGGGTGGAAGAAATCCTGCATACAGGCCTGCTACTAAGGTCTGAAGATGATGACTCTCCTGCAAAATAGTCAACGGAGGGGAGTCAGACCTCACTGAGTGAATTACTATAATATATATACATGCACACTAAATTATAATGCATACAATCAACAATATATATATAATATGTATATATACAGACAAATACACACAGATGCTGTAAAATCATTTTATATATATTTTACTGAAAATCATCGTTTATGAAGGATCAAATAGAACCTTATAATATCGCAACCTCAAAACAGTGTTAGAAAACACTCTAGCCATACAGGCTCACTTATTCCAACTAGGTCCACTTAATCCATTTAGACAGTAGACTGGCCCCGAGACACTAAGTCAACCGAGCTCCAGCAGTCTGACTGTCAATGTGATTGGCCCCGAGACACTTGGTCAACCGAGCTCCAACAATCACAGCCCCAAACCATATCTCACACATCAAATAATCGTATTCAATCAATATCCACAAATGGTTAGTAATATAGCCTAAATGCTACAAGCGCACCCGTACGTACTCGGTCCTAGTGCTGCCCACTAGGTAGCACATTCTATCGATATCCTTCATAATAAATATAAAACATTCATTCATAAATAAATGATGCATGAATTTGAAGTAAATAGCAACATAAATCATATTTATACTAGAAATATACCAAAAATAAACCAGGTATATTTCAAGTATATATACGTCAAATAAATCCAATTAAATTACAAAATAAGCTAGGAATATATTTAAAAACATTTTAAACACAATTCATTAATAAAACATGCATATAATTTAATATATACCAAAAATAAACCAAAGGTAAACTAAAAATAAACTTAAATACTAATCAAATTATTTATGCATATTTAATTAAAATAAAACATACATTTCTAAATCATGCACCCTAAGCATATATATATATATATAATAGTAACTTACACTTAGTGCGCTCCACGAGATGGGTCCGACAGGCCTGGTCCACTAGGCCTCGGTCTCGGCGTAACTAAACATACAAAAATGACAGAAATCATAATAAACCTAATAGAAAAATCGTAGAACTCGATCTAGAATATTAAACACAGAATCGAAATTAGGGTTCGACCAGATATCACGTTTTACGAGAATTCTACCAAAAATTCGATAGAACCTCCCCTGTAAAACGGACATCTCTCTACTCAAAGAGTAGAGCCGACCCTGCAAAGAAACACACTTCGAAAAACAGGCTCAACCACTCATCCACAACCCCTCGGTCGGACTCCAAACTACAATCTACCGACCGGGGTCCACAATTCACAAAATAATATAAAAAATACCAAAACTACCCTTATAACATAGAAATTCATTTTATAAGTAGAAATTACATAATTAACCTTTAAACACAGTAAAAACCGATAAAAACTCATTTTATTAGAAAAATCGTATATTATATATATATTTGAAAATAATTCACGAAAAATAGTTTTAATTAGTTAAAAATACTAAATAATTTGTAGAAATCATTTTTATACCATAAATAACTATTTAAACCAATTAAATTACATTTTTAGCCAATTAAGGGTAAAATTACCAAAATACCCCTATATATATAAATATACTATAATTACTTCAAAAATTCACCAAAAATAGTATAATTATCCAAAATTAATTTTCTCAACATATTTATCAATAATATTAATAATTAAACTCAATTAACCAATTAATTTCAATTAAAAACACAATTAACCTAATTTTCCCAAAATTACATAAACCTACATAATTCAAAATAAATACATAGAAATTCATAAAAATTCCAAATAAATTTCTATAATTCATTTCAACACCTATAATTATCATAAAACATAATTTCATAATTTAATTAATTAATTTTCGAAAATTAGCAAATAATATTAAAATATTCAAAAATACCCAAAAATCAAAATAATCCCCAAAAATTCCACAAAAATTCACACATGAAGATTAAGCTACTAGGATCAACATTTGTTAAGGGACTTTTTCATGAATCAATAAAATTGAAGTTCAAAAATTCAAGAACCCTAAAATGGTCGAATTCAAAAAATCGAAACCTAAGCAAATCAAGACCATTTTAAGTGAAAAAAAGCTTGGAATCACACTCACCGGAGCTCAAGGAGAAGAAAAAGACCGACGGTGTCGAAAATGGTGGCCGGAAACGTCGTGAACGAAAGGTGGCCAAAGTTTCGGCTTCTTCGGCTAAAATCGATCTCCAGATGCCGGAAACAGCTGCAACAGGCAGCGAGGAAGGCTGAGGAAGGTGGTGGCACGCCGGACGGCACACCAATGGCAAGAAATCAACGTGACAGGTGGCGGAACGGCGATGGGGATGGTCGGGGTTGAAGGAGGAACGAGAAGGGCAGTTTTGTAAATAAGTTAAACTTTATAATTTGTTAATATATTAAATGTATATATGTATATATATATACTTTATACTATATAATAAAATAATATTAAATTACACACATTAAATATACACCACACACTTATAATTTAATATTTTAAAATTTAATACTCCTAAAAATAATTAAATAATATCAAAACCAATTAATAAATAATAAAATATTAGGGTAATTAATTAACCCTATTAATTAAAAAAATACACATATATATTTTATTTAGTAATTTAAAAATATATATGAGCTCATGCAAGTCCGTAAATCTATTTAAAATAATTAATAGTAAATTATTTACGTGAAAATTTCCCCAAAATGCAAGTCCCGGGAAAATTTTACGTAAAGTACTCAAAATAATAATAAACAATTAAAAATCAATTTTAATTAATCAACAACTTATGAAATATCAATATCATATTTAAAAATTATTAACACTGCATATCCCGATGCAGTATAAAAATATTTAAAAAGACGGGATATTACATATTTGATCCTTCATGAACTATGATTTTTAATAATATATATAAAATGATTTTACTGCATCTGTGTGTATTTGCTTGTATACATACATATTAGATATATACTTTGATTATGTGCATTGACATTTAGTATGCATGTATATATATTATAGTAATTCACTCAGTGAGGTCTGACTCCCCTCCGTTGACTAATTTTTTAGGAGAGTCATCATCTTCAGACCTCAGTAGCAAGCCTGTACGCCGGATTTCTTCCGTCCCGGCTTCTTTATGTAAACTACATATCTGAGTCTTGAGTTTTATTTTATCTAGACACTGCAATAGTCACTAAATTATTATAGAGATGTTGTATTATATTTGAACTGGATTTGTATTAAAAGAGTTGATATATATATATGAGATGAGGATTTAATTTAAATTCAGTTGGTGCAAATGTTATTATATTTATGGTTTTTATTTCAGCTGCATTATATACTGTTATTATTATTATTGCATATTTTATTTTATTTTTAGGTTTGCTATGGGTTCCGGATTCGAAAGAATTCCCGTTCCCTAGCTCCGGTCATGGCCCCTGTTGTCACGACCCAAAATAGGGGCCATGACCGGCGCTAGGGAACGGGAATTCTTTCGAATCCGGAACCCGTAGCAAGCCTAAAAATAAAATAAAACATGCAATAATAACAGTACCATAATATATGCAGCGGAAATAAAAATCATAAATCAAATCATAAATATCATAATATTATTTCATCACTGGATTTAAATCAAATCACATCTCATATATATAAATCTTTCAGTACAAATCCAGTTTCAATATAATACATCTCTTTAAATAAAATACATGAAATCCCACACTTTAATTCACAACTACTGCAGTGTCTAGATTATAAAAATAAGACTCAAGTAAATAATTTACACAAAGAAGCCGGGGCGGAAGAAATCCGACGTACAGACCTGCTACTGAGGTATGAAGATGTTGACTCTCCTGAAAAATAGTCAACGGAGGGGAGTCAGACCTCACTGAGTGAATTACTATAATATATATACATACACACTAAATGATAATGCATACAGTCAATAGTATATATCTAATATATATATACAGGCAATTACACACAGATGCAATAAAAATTATTTTATATATTTTATCTGAAAATCATCTTTTATGAAGGATCAAATAGAACCCTATGATATCGCAACCTCGGAAATAGTGTTAGACAACACTCTAGCCATACAGGCTCACTTATTCCAAATACATCCACTTAATCCATTTGGACAGTAGACTGGCCCCGAGACACTAAGTCAACCGAGCTCCAGCAGTCTGACTGCCAGTGTGATTGGCCCCGAGACACTTGGTCAATCGAGCTCCAACAATCACACCCCAAACCATATCTCACACATCAAATAATCATAATCAATCAATATCCATAAATGGTTAGTAATATAGCCTAAATACTATAGGCGTATCGGTACGTACTCGGTCCTAGTGCTGCCCACTAGGTAGCACGTTCTATCGATATCCTTCATCAATAATATAAATCATTCATTCACAATTAAATGATGCATGAATTTAAATAACACAACAATATAAACCATATATATACTGGAAATATACCAAAAGTAAACCAGGTATATTTCGAGTATATATATGTCAAATAAATTCAATCAAATTATAACTTAAGCTAGAAATATATTTGAAAACATTTTAAATATATTTTATTTACAAAACATGTATATAATTTAATATATACCAAAAATATACTTAAATACAAATCACATTATTTATGCATTTTAATCAAAATAAAACATATATTTCTAAATCATGCATCCTAAGCATATATATATAGTATAGTAACTCACAAATTAGTGTGCTCCACGAGACGGGTCCGACGGGCTTGGTCCACTAGCCCTCGGTCTCGGCGCAACTAAACAAGCAATAAATAACCGACATCAGAATAAACCTAATAGAAATCCTAGAATTTGATCTAGAGTATTAAACACAGAATCGATATCAGGGTTCGACCGGATATCACGTTTTACGAGAATTCTACCGAAAATCCGACAGAACCTCCCTTGTAAAACGGACATCTCTCTACTCAAAAGAGTAGAGCCGACCCTGCAAAGAAACACACTTCAAAAAAACAGGCTCAACACTCAACCACAACCCCTTGGTCGGACTCCAAACTACAATCTACCAACCGGGGTCCACAAACACATAACAATACTGAAAATACCAAAAATACCCTTATAACATAGAAATTCATTTTATAAATAGAAATTACATAATTAACCTTAAAACACTGTAAAAACCGATAAAAACTCATTTTATTAGAAAAACCGTATATTATATATATAATTGAAAATAATTTACGAAAAATAGTTTTAATTAGTTAAAAATACCAAATAATTTGTAGAAATCATTTTTATACCTTAAATAACTATTAAAACCAATTAAATTACATTTTTAGTCAATTTAGGGTAAAATTACCAAAATACCCCTATATATATAAATATACTTAAATTACTTCAAAAATTCACCAAAAATTATACAATTATCCAAAATTAATTTTCTCAACATATTTATCAATAATATCAATAATTAAACTCAATTAACCAATTAATTTCAAATAAAAACACATTTAACCTAATTTTCCCAAAATTACATAAACTCAAATAATTCAAAATAAATACTTAGAAATTCATAAAAATTCCAAATAAATTCCTATAATTCATTTCAACACCTAATTTAACCATAAAACACAATTTCATAATTTAAATAATTAATTTCCAAAAATTAGAAAAAAATAATAAAATAATAAAATAATTTTAATAATTTAATTATAAATAAAATAATTAAATAACAATAAATTAATAAATAATTAATAAAATATTAGGATAATATATATTAAACCCAAATTAAATAAATATTTACACACATAGGCTTTATTTAGTATTTTAAAAATATGCATGAGTTCATGCAAGTCCGAAAATATATATAAAATAATTAATAATAAATTATTTATGTGAAAATTTCCCCGAAAATGCAAGTCCCGGGAAAATTTTACGTAAAGTACTGTAAATAAGACACAGTAATTAAAATAGGTTTTAAATACATAACAACTCATAAAAATATCATATAATATACAAAAAAATTATTAACACTGCATATCCCGGTAC
Source organism: Mallotus nudiflorus (assembly GCA_947683625.1). Classification (NCBI taxonomy): domain Eukaryota; kingdom Viridiplantae; phylum Streptophyta; class Magnoliopsida; order Malpighiales; family Euphorbiaceae; genus Mallotus; species Mallotus nudiflorus. The sequence goes on along the minus strand of CANTUR010001760.1, from coordinate 21,457 downwards.
AGTGTAAAAAAAATATTTTAAAAACACGGGATATTACAGTCTTCCCCTCTTACAAGAATTCCTCCCCGAATTCCAGAAAACAAGATCAAGAAGGAAAGAGATACGGGTAAGAAGCTCGCATCTCAGCTTCAGTCTCCCACGTATGCTCCTCAACTTTGTCACTACGCCACAGAACCTTGACCATCGGAATCTGCTTCGACCGCAACTGTCGAACTTGAAAATCAACGATCGCCACAGGTTCTTCCACAAACGTCAAATCTTCACTCACTTCTACACTGTCTGGCTGCAACACGTGTCAAGGGTCTAAGATATACTTCCTCAACATCGAGATATGAAATACTGGATGCACTTGTGACATACTCGGAGGCAAATCCAACCGATATGCAACAGTGCCAACTCTCTCCAGAATCTCAAACGGTCCAATATATCTCGGTGCTAACTTACCCTTCCTACCAAATCTCATCACACCCTTCATCGGAGATATCTTCAGAAAAATGAAATCTCCAACCTGAAACTCCACATCTCTGCGCCTAGGATCCGCATAACTCTTCTGCCTGCTAACTGCGGTCTCTAATCTTCACTTAATCACGATGACTTTCTCTGCAGCATCCTGAACCATCTCAGGTCCAGTCAAAACTCTCTCACCAATCTCATCCCAACTCAGAGGGGATCTACACTTCCTTCCATATAAAGCCTCATACGGTGCCATGCCAATACTGCTATGGTAGCTGTTATTATATGCAAACTCAACAAGCGACAAATGATCATCCCAGCTACCTCCCAAATCCAAGACACACATCCTCAACATATCTTCCAGTGTCTGGATTGTCCTCTCAGACTGGCCATCTGTCTGAGGATGAAAAGCAGTACTGAAATCCAACCTAGTGCCCATCGCTTCCTGCAACTTCTGCCAAAAACGAGAAGTAAACACCGAACCTCTATTTGACACAATGGACACAGGTACTCCATGAAGGCATACGATATGCTTCACATACAACTTCGCCAATCTAGCAACTGAATAAGTGGCTTTCACAGGCAAGAAATGTGCAGACTTCGTCAGTCTGTTTACAATCACCCAGATGGAATCGTATCCATCCTTCGAACGAGGTAAACCGACCACAAAATCCATAGCTATCCTTTCCCACTTCCACTCGGGAATAGGAAGAGGCTGAAGCTTCCTAGAAGGCTTCTGATGTTCGGCTTTCACTTGCTGACACGTTAAGCACTTAGCAACTAATCAACGACATCCTTCTTCAATCCGTCCCACCAGTATAGATCTCTGATACTGTGGTACATCTTAGTAACACCTGGATGTACGCTGTAGGCTGTAGAATGTGCTTCCTCTAAAATCTCTTCCCTCAAGTCATCCACATCAGGAACACACAGTCCACTACTGATCCATAACACACCATCATCATCAAGTGTGAAATCAGTGAACTTCCCTGCTCGAACATTCTCCGCAAGCTCTTCCAGAATAGGATCTCGACTCTGAACTGCTTTAATCTTATCCCTCAGTACAGATCGTACTTTAAACTGAGCTAGCAGTCCACCTGATCTACTAATCTTCATCATCAGACCTTGATCCACCATCAGATGCAACTCCTGGATCAATGGTCTCCTCTCAACACTGATGTGAGCAAGACTACCTGAAGACTTCCTACTCAAGGCATCTGCTACCACATTAGCTTTACCCGGATGATATAAGATCTCACAATCATAATCCTTTAACAATTCCAAGCATCTTCTTTGCCTCAGATTCAAATCTCGCTGCTGAAAAATGTACTTAAGGCTCTTGTGATCGGTAAATATCTCACAAGTCACCCCGTACAGATAATGTCTCCAAATCTTCAAAGCAAAGATCACTGCAGCCATCTCAAGATCATGTGTAGGATAGTTCTGCTCATGCTTCTTCAACTGCCTCGAAGCATAGGCTATCACCCTTCCATTCTGCATTAACACACAACCAAGACCAATTCTAGAAGCATCACTGTAAACTGTGAACTTATCCACACTATTAGGCAAAGCTAACACTGGCGCTGTGGTCAACTTCTCCTTCAACAACTGAAAACTATTCTCACAAGCTTCTGACCACTCGAATCTAACATTCTTCTGAGTCAAGCGAGTCATAGGGGCTGCAATCTTGGAAAAATCCTGCACAAACCGCCTATAATACTCGGCTAAACCCAGAAAACTCCGAATCTCTATGACAGAAGTAGGTTTAGGCCATTCAGACACTGCCTCAATCTTCTGTGGATCAACCTGAATAACTTCTGTCACGACCCAAAACAGGGGCCATGACTGGCGCTAGGGAACGGGAATTCTTTCGAATCTGGAACCCGTAGACTAGGGATATATTGAGGATGTGTGTCTTGGATTTGGGAGGAAGAAATCCGACGTATCGACCTGCTACTGAGGTTTGAGGATGTTGACTCTCCTGAAAAATAGTCAACGGAGGGGAGTCAGACCTCACTGAGTGAATTACTATAATATATATACATACATACTAAATGACAATGCATACAGTCAATAATGCATATCTAATATGTATATATACAGGCAAATTCACACAGATGCAGTAAAATCATTTTTATATATTTTTATTGAAAATCATGGTTTATGAAGGATCACATAGAACCCTAGAATATCGCAACCTCGGAAATAGTGTTAGATAACACTCTAGCCATACAGGCTCACTTAATCCAAATATATCCACTTAATCCATTTAGACAGTAGACTGGCCCCAAGACACTAAGTCAACCGAGCTCCAGCAGTCTGACTGCCAGTGTGATAGGCCCCGAGACACTTGGTCAACCGAGCTCCAACAATCACACCCAAATCACATCTCACATATCAATGATCACATCAAATCAATATCCATAAATAAGTTAGTAATATAGCCTAAATAATATAGGCGTACCGATACGTACTCGGTCCTAGTGCTGCCCACTAGGTAGCACGTTCTATTGATATCCTTCATCATTAATAATATAAAACATCCATTCATAAAAACAAATGATGCATGAATTTCAATAAAATAACAACACAAACCACATATATATACCGAAAATATACCAAAAGTAAACCAGGTATATTTCGAGTATATATATGTCAAATGAATTCAATCAACTTATAAAATACGCTAGAAATATATTTAAAAACATTTTAAATATATTTTTGTTACAAAACATGCATATAATTTAATATATACCAAAAATAAACCAAAAATATACTTAATATAAACTTAAGAAATAATCATATTATTTATGCATATTTAATCAACATAAAACATGCATTTCTAAATCATGCATCCTAAGCATATATATATAGTATAGTAACTCACCTAGTGCGCTCCACGAGATGGATCCGACGGGCCTGGTCCACTAGCCCTCGGTCTCGGCGCAACTAAAAAAATAATAACGACAGACATTAGAATAATCCTAACAGAAATCCTAGAATTCGATCTAGAGTATTAAACATAGAATTAGAAATTAGGGTTCGACCGGATATCACGTTTTACGAGAATTCTACCGAAAATTTGACAGAACCTCCCCTATAAAACAGACATCTCTTTACTCAAAAGAGTAGAGCCGACCCTGCAAAGAAACACACTTCGAAAAACTACACAAGGCACAATCAAAATCCCATGGTCGGACTCCAAACTACAATCCACCGACCGAGGTCCACAAATACAAAACAATTTCGAAAATAACAAAAATATCCTTACAACATAGAAATTCATTTTATAAGTAGAAATTACATAATTAACCTTAAAACACAATAAAAACCAATAAAAACTCATTTTATTTGAAAAACCGTATATTATATATATAATTGAAAATAATTCACGAAAAATAGTTTTAATTAGTTAAAAATACTAAATAATTTATAGAAATAATTTTTATACCTTAAATAACTATTAAAACCAATTAAATTACATTTTTAGCCAATTTAGGGTAAAATTACCAAAATACCCCTATATATATAAATATACTTAAATTACTTCAAAAATTCACCAAAAATCATACAATTATCCAAAATTAATTTTCTCAACATATTTATCAATAATATCAATAATTAAACCCAATTATCCAATTAAATTCAAATAAAAACACATTTAACCTAATTTTCCCAAAATTACATAAACTCAAATAATTCAAAATAAATACTTAGAAATTCATAAAAATTCCAAATAAATGCCTATAATTCATTTCAACACTTAATTTAACCATAAACCCCAATTTCATAATTTAAATAATTAATTTCCAAAAATTAGAAAATAATATTAAAATATTCAAAAATACCCAAAAATCCAAAAAATCTCCACAAATTCCACAAAAATTCATACATGTAGATTAAGCTACTAGGATCAACATTTGTGAAGGGAATTTTCATGAATCAATCAATTCGAAGCTCAAAAAAATCAAAAACCCTAATAGGCCGAAATTAAAAATTCGAAACCTAAGCAATTCTAGACCATTTAAGCTCAAACCAAAGCTAGAATCACACTCACCAGAGCTCAAGGAGAAGAAAGAGACCGGCGGTGTCAAAAACGGTGGCCGGAATTGGTGAGGGAAGAAGAAGATGCAACTCTCAGCTTCCGGCGATATCAAGCTTCCCCGACGTCGAAAATGAGCTCTGCAGGCGGCGGAACGACTAGAGGAAGGTGGTGGCACACCGGATGGCACACCAACGGTGAGAAACCGGCAGTAGCAGCGATCGGACGGCGAGGGAAACGGTCGGGAAGGAGAAGAGGTTCGGGTGGCAGTTTCATAAATAAATCAAACTTTATAATTTTGACAATTTTTAATGTATATATGTATATATATATACTTTACACTATATAATAAAATAATATTAAATTACACACATTAAATATACACCACACACATAAAATTTAATATTTTAATAATTTATACTAAATAAAATTAATTAAATAACAATAAAACAAATAAATAACTAATAAAATATTAGGGTAATACTAAACCCTAATTAAATAAATATACACACACATAGGCTTTATTTAGTATTTTAAAAATATGTATGAGTTCATGCAAGTCTGAAAATATATTTAAAATAATTAATATTAAAATATTTACGTGAAAATTTCCCCAAAAATGAAAGTTCCGGGAAAATTTTACGTAAAACACTGTAAATAATACACAATAATAAAAATAGGTTTTAAATACATATTAACTCGTAAAAATATCATAAGATATATATACAAAATTATTAAAACTGCATATCCCGATACAGTGTAAAAATATTTTAAAACACGGGATATTACAGTCTTCCCCCCTTACAAGAATTCGTCCCCGAATTCCAGAAAACAAGATCAAGAAGGAAAGAGATATGGGTAAGAAGCTCGTATCTTAGCTCCAGTCTCCCACATATGCTCCTCAACTCTGTCGCTACGCCATAGAACCTTTACCATCGGAATCTGTTTCGATCGCAACTGTCGAACTTCAAAATCTACGATCGCCACAGGTTCTTCCACAAACATCAAATCTTCACTCACTTATACACTGTCTGGCTGCAACACGTGAGAGGGGTCTGAGATATACTTCCTCAACATCGAGATATGAAATACTGGATGCACCTGTGACATACTCGAAGGCAAATCCAACCGATATGCAACAGTGCCAATTCTCTCCAAAATCTCAAACGGTCCAATGTATCTCGGTGCTAATTTACCCTTCCTGCCAAATCTCATCACACCCTTCATCGGAGATACCTTCAGAAAAACAAAATCTTCAACTTGAAACTCCACATCTCTGCGCCTAGGATCCGCATAACTCTTCTGTCTGCTAACTGCGGTCTCTAATCTTCGCTTAATCACGGTGACTTTCTCTGCAGCATCCTGAACCATCTCAGGTCCAGTCAAAGCTCTCTCACCAATCTCATCCCAACTCAATGGGGATCTACACTTCCTTCCATACAATGCCTCGTACGGTGCCATGCCAATACTGCTATGGTAGCTATTATTATATGCAAACTCAACGAGCGACAAATGATCATCCTAGCTACCTCCTAAATCCAAGACACACATCCTCAACATATCTTCTAGTGTCTAGATCATCCTCTCAGACTGGCCATCTGTCTAAGGATGAAAAGCAGTACTGAAATCTAACCTAGTGCCCATCGCTTCCTGCAACTTCTGCCAAAAACGAGAAGTAAACACCGAACCTCTATCTGACACAATGGACACAAGTACTCCATGAAGGCACACAATATGCTTCACATACAATTTCGCTAATCTAGCAACTGAATAGGTGGCTTTCACAGGCAAGAAATGTGCAGACTTTATTAATCTGTCTACAATCACCCAGATGGAATTGTATCCATCCTTCGAACGAGGTAAACCGACCACAAAATCCATAGCTATCCTTTCCCACTTCCACTTGGGAATAGGAAGAGGCTGAAGCTTCCCAGAAGGCTTCTAATGTTCGTCTTTCACTTGCTGACATGTCAAACACTTAGCAACATAATCAGCGACATCTTTCTTCAATCCGTCCCACCAGTATAGATCTCTGATACTGTGGTACATCTTAGTAACACCTGGATGAACGCTATAAGCTGTAGAGTGTGCTTCCTCTAGGATCTCTTCTCTCAAGTCATCCACATCAGGAACACACAGTCTACCACTGATCCACAACACACCATCATCATCGAGTGTGAAATCAGTGAACTTCCCTGCTCTGACATTCTCTACAAGCTCTTCCAAAATAGGATCTTGGTTCTGAGCTGCTTTAATCCTATCCCTCAGTACAGATCATACTTTAAACTGAGCTAGCAGTCCACCTGATCTACTAATCTTCATCATCAGACCTTGATCCACCAATAGATGCAATTCTTGGATCAATGGTCTTCTCTCAATACTGATGTGAGCAAGACTACCTGAGGACTTTCTACTCAAGGCATCTGCTACCACATTAGCTTTACCCGGATGATATAAGATCTCGCAATCATAATCCTTCAACAATTCCAACCATCTTCTCTGCCTCAAATTCAAATCTCTCTGCTGAAAAATATACTTAAGGCTCTTGTGATCAGTAAATATCTCACAAGTCACCCCGTACAGATAATGTCTCCAAATCTTCAAAGCAAAAATCACTGCAGCCATCTTAAGATCATGTGTAGGATAGTTCTGCTCATGCTTCTTCAACTGCCTCAAAGCATAGGCTATCACCCTTCCATTCTGCATCAACACATAACCAAGACCAATTCTAGAAGCATCACAGTAAACTATGAACTTATCCACACTATTAGGCAAAGCTAACACTGGCGCTGTGGTCAACTTCTCCTTCAACAACTGAAAACTATTCTCACAAGCTTCTGACCACTCGAATCTAACATTCTTCTGAGTCAAGCGAGTCATAGGGGCTGCTATTCTGGAAAAATCCTGCACAAACCGCCTATAATACCCGGCTAAACCCAGAAAACTCCGAATCTCTGTAACAGAAGTAGGTCTAGGCCATTCAGACACTGCCTCAATCTTCTGTGGATCAACCTGAATACCTTCTTTAGACACTACGTGTCCAAGAAAAAAAACACTCTCCATCCAGAAATCACACTTCGAGAATTTAGCATAAAGCTGATGATCTCTCAGTGTCTGTAGTACAATCCTCAAATGATATACATGCTCTTCCATACTCCTCGAATATACCAGTATATCATCAATGAAGACTACTACAAACTGATCCACATACGGTCTGAATACCCTATTCATCAAGTCCATAAAAGCTGCTGGTGCATTAGTCAAACCAAAAGACATCACCAGAAACTCATAATGGCCATATCGAGTGCGGAATGTTGTCTTAGGAATATCAGCTTCACTGATACGCAGCTGATGATAACCCGACCTCAAGTCAACCTTAGAAAAGAACTGTGCACCCTGTAGCTGATCAAACAAATCATCTATCCTCGGGAGAGGATACTTGTTCTTCACTGTCACCTTATTCAGCTCTCTGTAGTCAATGCACAGTCTCAGGGTACCATCCTTCTTCTTCACAAACAAGACTGGTGCACCCCAAGGAGAAACACTAGGTCTGATGAAACCTTTATCCAACAACTCTTACAATTGTTCCTTCAACTCTTTCAACTCTGCAGGAGCCATACGATAGGGTGGCATAGATATAGGAGTAGTACCTGGAACCACATCTATACAGAACTCAATCTCTCTATGAGGTGGTAAACCTGGCAACTCCTCGGGAAAAACATCAAGAAACTCACAAGCAACAGGAATATCTGTGAGTGACAACTTCTCCACTGACGTATCCCTGACCAATGCCAAAATCCCTGACAACCTTTCTTCAACAACTTCCTAGCCGTAATAACAGAAATAAGATTCTGAGGTACTGAACTCCTATCACCCACAAACTTAAAATCTTCTTCACCAGGAATTCTAAAAGTCACCTCTTTATTCCTGCAATCTACCACAGTGAAGTGCTGAGATAACCAATCCATTCCCAAAATGACATGAAACTCCATCACATCCAACAAAATCAAATCAGCGGGTAATTCTCTATCTCCCACGAGAACTGGACAACCAGAAAGAACAATATCGATGTCCAAGGAATCACTCAGAGGAGTGGCAACAGACAAAGGAAAAGCCATCCTCAAAGCTTGCCAATAAGATTTAGAAGCAAAAACAGGAGAAACAAACGAATGCGTGGCACCCGGATCAAATAAAACCCAAGCATCCAGGTAACAAACAGAAACAATACCTGCCACGACTGCATTAGATGCCTGAGCATCCTGCTGAGTCAGATGGAAAACTCTGGCCTGACCTCGACCTCCCTGCTGACAGGTAGAAGCCTGGCCAACACCTCTGGCACCTCCTCTAGTACCTCTACCACGACTCTGCTGTGGAACAAACTGAGTAGAACTCTGATGCTGGGCTGGTGGTAACTGAAATGGCACGGGTGCAGTACTAGCAATCGACTGCTGTGGGAATCGCGGAATCTGCTGCTGCTGATACCCGAAATAAGGACATGATCTAGCAAAATGTCCTGTCTGCCCGCATCTGAAGCATGTCAATGGTGTCAGATAACACGATCCCTGATGGACTTTACCACAAATCTGGCAAACACTGGCCGCTGATCCAGAACTACGATCACTGCTGCTGCTCGAAGCACCTGACCCGAATCTGAATGATCTACGCTGACCTCCACGGCCATGTCTACTGCTTCGATGCACTCGCTGCTGCTGTCTCTGACTATGCTGAGTCGGACCTCGCTGCTGACTACTCGAACCAACATGAAAACTCGAATACGGAGTAGCTTGCAATCCACTCGACAGAACTCCTAACTGGTAATAATCAGGCATCGCTCCCTGCCTAACTAACCTCAGCTCAATCTCTTTAGCTAACTCAATCATAGACTCCAGAGTAAGTCTTGCTGTAGGCATACCAGCAAAAGCTGAACCCAAATCGGTAACGTAGGTAGTGACCGTGAAATACTGATCTTGCATCAGATCCTCAGCATATCTACCCAGACGAAGAAACTCTCGGGTATACTCCTCTACTGATCGATCTCCACGAGAAATACTAGTCAATCGAAGATGATAGCTTAAACGAAGAGGCTCTGGATAGAATCTCCTCATAAATCGCTCTCAAAATTGAGCCCATGCCATCGTCATCATATAGGGCTGGATCATCTGAATGAACCAATCTAGAGCTGGTCCCTCAACAGACAACTCGACGATTATGATCCGCTGGTACTCGGTATGAGCAGTCCGAGTCCTAATCTCGATCGCATGCAGAAAATCTAACGGATCGAAAGTACCATCAAAAGCAATCCTGCCAACTCGGGCATAGAACAAAGCTGCCTCAGGGTCAGACATACCCTGCTGATAGGCAGGCTGAACAACTGGAGGAACAGGAACATCAAACTCAGGCTCAACAGGCTCCTCGTCCTGTAACTCTCTCTGCCTATGGTGACCTGCCTCTCCTCGAGGTCTACCTCTGCCATGACCTCTACGTCTACTGGCTGCTCAAGAGGTAAAACCTCATCCTGAAAAGACTCATCATCCTCGGCCTCAACGATCGGTGGAGCGACACGCACTCGCCTCCTCATACTGAAAAGACAAACGGAAAGATTCAGACAAAACAGACAATGGAGGAATAATGCTGAAAACTACAGCAATGAATACTCATCAAGACATACTCGAACCTAATACACTACAGTAGTTCAACAGAAAACACAACTTTAAAACTAGGGCCACAACTCACATAACTAAGCCCTGACACAGAACTGGGCTCTGATACCAACTTTGTCACGACCCAAAACAGGGGCCATGACCGGCGCTAGGGAACGGGAATTCTTTCGAATCCGGAACCCATAGCAAGCCTAAAAATAAAATAAATCCTGCAATAATAACAATAATCATATAATAAGCAGCGGAAATAAAAATCATAAATATAATAATAACATTTTCATCACTGGATTTGAATCAAACCTCATCACATATATATATAAATCTTTAAATACAAATCCAGTTTCAATATAATACATCTCTTTAAATAAAATACATGAAAGCCAATACTTTAATTCATAACTACTGCAGTGTCTAGATTAAATAAATAAGACTCAAGTAGATAATTTACATAAAGAAGCCGGGGCGGAAGAAATCCGACGTATCGACCTGCTACTGAGGTCTGAGGATGTTGACTCTCCTGAAAAATAGTCAACGGAGGGGAGTCAGACCTCACTGAGTGAATTACTATAATATATATACATACATACTAAATGACAATGCATACAGTCAATAATACATATCTAATATGTATATATACAGGCAAATTCACACAGATGCAGTAAAATCATTTTTATATATTTTTATTGAAAATCATGGTTTATGAAGGATCATATAGAACCCTAGAATATCGCAACCTCGGAAATAGTGTTAGACAACACTCTAGCCATACAGGCTCAATTAATCCAAATGTATCCACTTAATCCATTTAGACAGTAGACTGGCCCCGAGACACTAAGTCAACCGAGCTCCAGCAGTCTGACTGCCAGTGTGATTGGCCCCGAGACACTTGGTCAACCGAGCTCCAACAATCACACCCAAATCACATCTCACATATCAATGATCACATCAAATCAATATCCACAAATAAGTTAGTAATATAGCCTAAATACTATAGGCGTACCGGTACGTACTCGGTCCTAGTGCTGCCCACTAGGTAGCATGTTCTATTGATATCCTTCATCATTAATAATATAAAACATCCATTCATAAAAATAAATGATGCATGAATTTCAATAAAATAACAACATAAACCACATATATATACCGGAAATATACCAAAAGTAAACCAGGTATATTTCAAGTATATATATGTCAAATGAATTCAATCAACTTATAAAATACGCTAGAAATATATTTAAAAACATTTTAAATATATTTTTGTTACAAAACATGCATATAATTTAATATATACCAAAAATAAACCAAAAATATACTTAATATAAACTTAAGAAATAATCAAATTATTTATGCATATTTAATCAACATAAAACATGCATTTCTAAATCATGCATCCTAAGCATATATATATAGTATAGTAACTCACCTAGTGCGCTCCACGAGATGGATCCGACGGGCCTGGTCCACTAGCCCTCGGTCTCTGCGCAACTAAACAAACAATAATGACAGACATTAGAATAATCCTAACAGAAATCCTAGAATTCGATCTAGAGTATTAAACATAGAATTAGAAATTAGGGTTCGACCGGATATCACGTTTTACGAGAATTCTACCGAAAATTCGGTAGAACCTCCCCTATAAAATGGACATCTCTCTACTCAAAAGAGTAGAGCCGACCCTGCAAAGAAACACACTTCGAAAAACTACACAAGGCACAATCAAAATCCCACGGTCGGACTCCAAACTACAGTCCACCGACCGGGGTCCACAAACACAGAACAATTCCGAAAATACCAAAAATATCCTTACAACATAGAAATTCATTTTATAAGTAGAAATTACATAATTAACCTTAAAACACAATAAAAACCAATAAAAACTCATTTTATTTGAAAAACCGTATATTATATATATAATTGAAAATAATTCACGAAAAATAGTTTTAATTAGTTAAAAATACTAAATAATTTATAGAAATCATTTTTATACCTTAAATAACTATTAAAACCAATTAAATTACATTTTTAGCCAATTTAGGGTAAAATTACCAAAATACCCCTATATATATAAATATACTTAAATTACTTCAAAAATTCACCAAAAATCATACAATTATCCAAAATTAATTTTCTCAACATATTTATCAATAATATCAATAATTAAACCCAATTATCCAATTAAATTCAAATAAAAACACATTTAACCTAATTTTCCCAAAATTACATAAACTCAAATAATTCAAAATAAATACTTAGAAATTCATAAAAATTCCAAATAAATGCCTATAATTCATTTCAACACTTAATTTAATCATAAACCCCAATTTCATAATTTAAATAATTAATTTCCAAAAATTAGAAAATAATATTAAAATATTCAAAAATACCCAAAAATCCAAAAAATCTCCACAAATTCCACAAAAATTCATACATGTAGATTAAGCTACTAGGATCAACATTTTTGAAGGGATTTTTCATGAATCAATCAATTCGAAGCTCAAAAAAATCAAAAACCCTAATAGGCCGAAATTAAAAATTCGAAACCTAAGCAATTCTAGACCATTTAAGCTCAAAAAAAAGCTAGAATCACACTCACCGGAGCTCAAGGAGAAGAAAGAGATTGGCGGTGTCGAAAACGGTGGCCGGAATCGACGAGGGAAGAAGAAGATGCAACTCTCGGCTTCCGGCGATATCAAGCTTCCCCGACACCGGAAATGAGCTCTGCAGGCGGCGGAACGGCTAGAGGAAGGTGGTGGCACACCGGACGGCACACCAACGGTGAGAAACCGGCAGTAGCAGCGACCGGACGGCGAGGGAAACGGTCGGGAGGGAGAAGAGGTTCGGGTGGCAGTTTCGTAAATAAATCAAACTTTATAATTTTGACAATTTTTAATGTATATATGTATATATATATATACTTTACACTATATAATAAAATAATATTAAATTACACACATTAAATATACACCACACACATAAAATTTAATATTTTAATAATTTATACAAAATAAAATTAATCAAATAACAATAAAACAAATAAATAACTAATAAAAATATTAGGGTAATACTAAACCCTAATTAAATAAATATACACACACATAGGCTTTATTTAGTATTTTAAAAATACGTATGAGTTCATGCAAGTTCGAAAATATATTTAAAATAATTAATATTAAAATATTTACGTGAAAATTTCCCCGAAAATGAAAGTTCCGGGAAAATTTTACGTAAAACACTGTAAATAATACACAATAATAAAAATAGGTTTTAAATACATATTAACTCGTAAAAATATCATAAGATATATATAAAAAATTATTAACACTGTATATCCCGATACAGTGTAAAAATATTTAAAAACACGGGATATTACACCTTCTTTAGACACTACGTGTCCAAGAAAAGAAACACTCTCCATCCAGAAATCACACTTCGAGAATTTAGCATAAAGTTGATGATCTCTCAATGTCTGTAGTACAATCCTCAAATGATATACATGTTCATCCATACTCCTTGAATATACCAGTATATCATCGATGAAGACTACTACAAACTGATCCACATACGGTCTGAATACTCTGTTCATCAAGTCCATAAAAGTGCTGGTGCATTAGTCAAACCAAAAGACATCACCAGAAACTCATAATGGCCATATCGAGTGCGGAACGCTGTCTTAGGAATATCAGATTCACTGATCCGCAACTGATGATAATCCGACCTCAAGTCAACCTTAGAAAAGAACTGTGCACCCTGTAACTGATCAAACAAATCATCTATCCTCGGGAGAGGATACTGGTTCTTCATTGTAACCTTATTCAGCTCTCTGTAGTCAATGCACAGTCTTAGGGTACCATCCTTCTTCTTCATAAATAGGACCGGTGCACCCCAAGGAAAAATACTAGGTCTAATGAAACCTTTATCCAATAACTCTTGCAACTGTTCCTTCAACTCTTTCAACTCTCCAGGAGCCATATGATAGGGTGGCATAGATATAGGAGTAGTACCTGGTACCACATCTATATAGAACTCAATCTCTCTGTGAGGTAGTAAACCTGGCAACTCTTCGGGAAAAACATCAGGAAACTCACAAGCAACAGGAACATCTGTGAGTGACAACTTCTGCACTAACGTATCCCTGACCAATGCCAAATATCCCTGACAACCTTTCCTCAACAACTTCCTAGCCGTAATAGCAGAAATAAGATTCTGAGGTGTTGAACTCCTATCACCAACAAACTTAAAATCTTCTTCACCAGGAATTCTAAAAGTCACCTCCTTATTCCTACAATCTACCATGGCAAAGTGCTGAGATAACCAATCCATTCCCAAAATAACATCAAACTCCATCACATCCAACAAAATCAGATCAGCGGGTAATTCTCTATCTCCCACGAGAACTGGACAACCAGAAAGAACAATATCGGTGTCCAAGGAATCGCTCAGAGGAGTGGCAACGGACAAAGGAAAAGCCATCCTCGAAGCTTGCCAACAAGATTTAGAAGCAAAAACAGGAGAAATGAATGAATGCGTGGCACCCATATCAAACAAAACCCAAGCATCCAGGTAACAAACAGAAACAATACCTGCCACGACTGCATTAGATGCATGAGCATCCTGCGGAGTAAGATGGAAAACTCTGGCCTGACCTCGACCTCCCTGCTGACTGGTAGAAGCCTGGCCAACACCTCTGGCACCTCCTCTAGTACCTCTTCCACGACTTTGCTGTGGAACAAACTAAGTGGAACTCTGATGCTGGGCTGGTGGTAACTGAAATGGCACGGGTGCAGCACTAGCAATCGACTGCTGTGGGAATCGCGGAATCTGCTGCTGCTGATACCCGGAATAAGGACACGATCTAGCAAAATGTCCTGTCTGCCCGCATTTGAAGCATATCAGTGGTGTCAGATAACACGGTCCTTGATGGACTCTACCGCAAGTCTGGCAAACACTGGCCGCTGATCCAGAACTATGACCACTGCTGTTGCTCGAAGCACCTGACCCAAATCTGAACGATCTACGCTGACCTCCACGGCCATGTCTACTGCTCCGATGCACTCGCTGCTGCTGTCTCTGACTCTGCTGAGTCGGACCTCGCTGCTGACTACTCGAACCAACATGAAAACTCGAATACGAAGTAGCCTGCAATCCACTCGACTGAACTCCTAGCGGGTAATAATCAGGCATCGCTCCCTACCTAACTAACCTCAGCTCAATCTCCTTGGCTAACTCAATCACAGACTCCAGAGTAAGACCTGCTGTAGGCATACCAGCAAAAGCTGAACCCAAACCAGTAATGTAGGTAGTAACCGTGAAATACTGATCTCGCATCAGATCCTCAGCATATCTACCCAGACGAAGAAACTCTCGGGTATACTCCTCTACAGATCGATCTCCACGAGAAATACTGGTCAGACGAAGACGATAGCTTAAACGAAGAGGCTCTGGACAGAATCTCCTCATAAACCGCTCTCGGAACTGAGCCCAGGTCATCGTCATCATGTAGGGCTGGATCATCTGAATGAACCAATCTAGAGCTGGTCCCTCGACAGACAACTCAACGATCATAATCCGCTGGTACTCGGTATGAGCAATCCGAGTCCTAGTCTCGATCGTATGTAGAAAATCTAACGAATCGAAAGTACCATCAAACGCAATCCTGCCAACTCGGGTATAGAATAAAGCTGCCTCAGGGTCAGACATACCCTGCTGATAGGCAGGCTAAATAGGCTGAACAACTAGAGGAACAGGAACATCAAACTCAGGCTCAACAGGCTCCTCGTCCTGTAACTCTCTCTGCCTACGGTGACCTACCGCTCCTCGAAGTCTACCTCTGCCACGACCTCTACGTCTAACTGGCAGCTCAGGAGGTAAAACCTCATCCTGAAAAGACTCATCATCCTCAGCCTCAACGACCGGTGGAGCGACACGCGCTTGCCTCCTCATACTGAAAAGACAAACGGAAAGATTCAGACAAAACAGACAACGGAGGAATAACGCTGAAAACTAAGCAAGGAATACTTATCAAGACATACTCGAACCTAATTCACTGCAGTAGTTACCAAAAGAAAACACAACTTTAAAACTAAGGCCACACTCATACAACTAAGCCCTGACATAGAACTCCGCTCTGATACCAACTTTGTCACGACCCAAAACAGGGGCCATGACCGGCGCTAGGGAACGGGAATTCTTTCGAATCCAGAACCCGTAGCAAGCCTAAAAATAAAGTAAAACATGCAATAATAACAGTACAATAATATATGCAGCGAAAATAAAAATCATAAATCAAATCATAAATATCATAATATTATTTCATCGCTGGATTTAAATCAAATCACATCTCATATATATAAATCTTTCAGTACAAATCCAGTTTCAATATAATACATCTCTTTAAATAAAATACATGAAATTCCACACTTTAATTCACAACTACTGCAGTGTCTAGATTATAAAAATATGACTCAAGTAAATAATTTACACAAAGAAATCGGGGCGAAAGAAATCCGGCGTACAGACCTGCTACTGAGGTCTGAAGATGTTGACTCTCCTGAAAAATAGTCAACGGAGGGGAGTCAGACCTCACTGAGTGAATTACTATAATATATATACATACACACTAAATGATAATGCATACAGTCAACAGTATATATCTAATATATATATACAAGCAATTACACATAGATGCAATAAAAATTATTTTATATATTTTATCTGAAAATCATCTTTTATGAAGGATCAAATAGAACCCTATGATATCGCAACCTCGGAAATAGTGTTAGACAACACTCTAGCCATACAGGCTCACTTATTCCAAATACATCCACTTAATCTATTTGGACAGTAGACTGGCCCCGAGACACTAAGTCAACCGAGCTCCAGCAGTCTGACTGCCAGTGTGATTGGCCCCGAGACACTTGGTCAACCGAGCTCCAGCAATCACACCCCAAATCATATCTCACACATCAAATAATCATAATCAATCAATATCCACAAATGGTTAGTAATATAGCCTAAATACTATAGGCGTACCGGTACGTACTCGGTCCTAGTGCTGCCCACTAGGTAGCACGTTCTATCGATATCCTTCATCAATAATATAAATCATTCATTCACAATTAAATAATGCATGAATTTAAATAACACAACAATATAAACCATATATATACTGGAAATATACCAAAAGTAAACCAGATATATTTCGAGTATATATATGTCAAACAAATTCAATCAAATTATAACTTAAGCTAGAAATATATTTAAAAACATTTTAAATATATTTTATTTACAAAACATGTATATAATTTAATATATACCAAAAATATACTTAAATACAAATCACATTATTTATGCATTTTAATCAAAATAAAACATATATTTCTAAATCATGCATCCTAAGCATATATATATAGTATAGTAACTCACAAATTAGTGCGCTCCACGAGACGGGTCCGACGGGTTTGGTCCACTAGCCCTCGGTCTCGGCGCAACTAAACAAGCAATAAATAACCGACATCAGAATAAACCTAATAGAAATCATAGAATTCGATCTAGAGTATTAAACACAGAATCGATATCAGGGTTCGACCGGATATCACGTTTTACGAGAATTCTATCGAAAATCCGGCAGAACCTCCCCTGTAAAACGGACATCTCTCTACTCAAAAGAGTAGAGCCGACCCTGCAAAGAAACACACTTCAAAAAAATAGGCTCAACACTCAACACTCAACCACAACCCCTCGGTCGGACTCCAAACTACAATCTACCGACCGGAGTCCACAAACACAGAACAATACTGAAAATACCAAAAATACCCTTATAACATAGAAATTCATTTTATAAATAGAAATTGCATAATTAACCTTAAAACACTGTAAAAACCGATAAAAACTCATTTTAATAGAAAAACCGTATATTATATATATAATTGAAAATAATTTACGAAAAATAGTTTTAATTAGTTAAAAATACCAAATAATTTGTAGAAATCATTTTTATACCTTAAATAACTATTAAAACCAATTAAATTACATTTTTAGTCAATTTAGGGTAAAATTACCAAAATACCCCTATATATATAAATATACTTAAATTACTTCAAAAATTCACCAAAAATTATACAATTATCCAAAATTAATTTTCTCAACATATTTATCAATAATATCAATAATTAAACTCAATTAACCAATTAATTTCAAATAA
Organism: Mallotus nudiflorus; assembly: GCA_947683625.1. Classification (NCBI taxonomy): domain Eukaryota; kingdom Viridiplantae; phylum Streptophyta; class Magnoliopsida; order Malpighiales; family Euphorbiaceae; genus Mallotus; species Mallotus nudiflorus. The sequence continues at coordinate 3,102 of CANTUR010001760.1, read as the reverse complement.
AAACACATTTAACCTAATTTTCCCAAAATTACATAAACTCAAATAATTCAAAATAAATACTTAGAAATTCATAAAAATTCCAAATAAATTCCTATAATTCATTTCAACACCTAATTTAACCATAAAACACAATTTCATAATTTAAATAATTAATTTCCAAAAATTAGAAAAAAATAATAAAATAATAAAATAATTTTAATAATTTAATTATAAATAAAATAATTAAATAACAATAAATTAATAAATAATTAATAAAATATTAGGGTAATATATATTAAACCCTAATTAAATAAATATTTACACACATAGGCTTTATTTAGTATTTTAAAAATACGCATGAGTTCATGCAAGTTCGAAAATATATATAAAATAATTAATAATAAATTATTTATGTGAAAATTTCCCTGAAAATGCAAGTCCCGGGAAAATTTTACGTAAAATACTGTAAATAAGACACAGTAATTAAAATAGGTTTTAAATACATAACAACTCATAAAAATATCATATAATATACAAAAAAATTATTAACACTGCATATCCCGGTACAGTGTAAAAAAAATATTTTAAAACATGGGATATTACACCTGTTTTGGGTCGTGACATAGTCAGCTCAATGGGGTTCACTTTTTTCCAACTCACATGCCATTTTTTCTAGCTCGTTCCCCATTATTGTCCACTTAAAAAAAAAGGTAGAGATAGCTAGAAAAAAGTGGATCCCATTTGAGTTGATAAGCACACAGTTATTTTAAAATAAACTAGATACACCTGATTGATATATTTTTTCAAAGTTCAAACACTCGAATAGAAAAAAAAAAAACAATAGTTCAGACACCAAATTTATAATTTTTTCAATAATTATATGATACTTCTTCAATATTTTTTAGAATTAATATATTTCTCAACTGTAAAACTAATTTTATAAAAAAAAATATTATGATCATAATTAATCATACGATAATAAAAAATTATTACTTATTTTTTGATAAAAAAACTTTAAAATAATAAAAAATATTTTTTCTTTATATAACAATTTAATATTATAATCTCATCAAACTTATAATTTATTACATCTTTAGTATATTTTCTATTTATACAGTAAGATTTTATTTCTTTAATATCTATAATGTTAATACTTTTATTCATTGAAAAAGTACTTTAATGTAATTTTTAATTTCAACTAATAAATAAATGACAAAGATTAGTTAATTTAATTTTAACTCTTTTTATTAAATTTTATAAAAATATCTAAAAATGATAATTATACTTTTTTTTACAAAACTACTACTCTTAAACGAATCATATGCTTTATTTTTTAAAATATGATTGCAGATACAAGATAAATAAAAAATGTTAAGAATTTAATTTTAATTATTTAACTAATAAACTTTAATTTAATAATTTTTTAAAAAATAAAAAGAAAATTATTTTATTTATATGTCAATCTAATTTTCATCTTGATAGTGTTACATTATAACATATTGATTTATTAAAATTTTAATAAATTTTCTATTTGAATGATTATACAACACTTTTTAATACTTTTATCAAAATAATAATATAATTTTACAAACTTGATAAAGATATAATATAGTAATTTGTTATATTTTTTATGAATAGAAACACAACAATCTTTCAATATTTTGACGTTAATAATTTTCATAATTAATTATTTTATAAAATTTATTAATTTTGATTTTAATTATTTACCTATTAAATTCAATTTAGTAAGACTTATAAAATTATATTATCTAATTTGATTATTAGATAAAATATAAGTAGACCAAATTAAAATAGAAAAAATATTTTCAATTAAAATAAAATTAGAATTATATTTTACTTAATTTAAATTTTATTTGAGATAAAATAAAAGTTAACATTATTAGAATAGAAAATATATTTTCAATTAAATTATAATTACATTTTAATTAATTGAATTTTATTAGTAAATAACTAAATTATCTCATTTTTATATAATAATAGCAAAGATTTTTTTATAATTTTATCTGTCTCTTTGCATAATATATTATAAATTATAGATACATTAAAAAGTCATTAACTTTTCAGGAGACCTTTGCCACCATGATAATCATGTACAGATCAAACCGGATTAATTAGAGTTCAATAGACTCTGGATGCTAGTGGTTAAAAAAAAAAAAACCTGTTATCTTTCTTGTGATTATGTGTGTAGGTGTGCTGTTGTTACTGGGGCCAATAAAGGAATTGGACTAGAAATATGTCATCAGTTGGCATCAAATGGAGTTTTGGTTGTATTAACAGCTAGAGATGAGAAAAGGGGTTTACAAGCTGCCAGGGAACTTCAAGAGCATGGATTCTCTGATGTGGTTTTTCATCAACTTGATGTTACTGATCCAGCTAGTGCTGCTTCATTGGCAAAGTTCATCGAGACCAAGTATGGCAAACTTGATATTCTGGTCATTGAGTAAAAAAAAGCTTGCACTGACCAGAATATCAAGTTTGCCATATTTGGTCACGATGAACTTTGCAAATGAAGCACTACTGGCTGGATCAGTAACATCAAGTCGATGAAAAACCACATCAGAGAATCCATCTTCTTGAAGATTCCTGGGAGCTTGTAAACCCCTTTTCTCATCTCTAGCTGTTAATACAACCAAAACACCAACACCGTTTGATGCCAATTGATGACATATTTCTAGTCCAATTCCTTTATTGGCCCCAGTAACAACAGCACACCTACACACATAATGACCGGAAAGTTAACAGCTTCTTAATATAATGGACAAGTGGAGGAAGAAGCATGAGATGAACATACCTTTTCCCTGTTGAATTGGTACTGGTGCCTTCCATTTCTGAAACAAACTCAAAATCTGCAAAAATGATGTTGACTGGAAGATGATAATAGTGAAGTTTTGCTCTACATTCAGATCTGAGATGTTCAAAAATAAATAAATGCCAACAATTAGTGAAACTGGAAAGTAGGTACTTGTCACTGCTATATATTTGACAACTGAAGATTGTACCATTGACATTTGAAGCACCTTGCTTTATCTACAAAACTTCCCATTAATACAAATTGATTGCTCATGCAGTAGATAATAATGTAAAATCTAGTGATGCGTGGCG